>CM066171.1:55571385-55594928 GCA_033629205.1 Lithocarpus polystachyus | reverse complement strand
AAATGGTGCCCTACCTAAGGGAATCAACCTCAAGATTAGGGCTGTGATGGTCCTGTCCAAATTAATCTAGAAGGTCCATGTGTTGAGTCTTTAATGAAAAAGGAAAATCATCCGGCTTTAGAGAGAGATTAACCATTGACCAGTCAACCCATTTCCACAGAACCCTTTTTTGCTGAAGATATTAAATTAATGTACCTTAAGATTCAAAGTTAACTCTAGCTCAAATTTCATCGTTGCTCCTTTTAAGACCAAGGTAGAGGGTGAGGTTAGGGATTCAAAACTCACTAGGTGTGTGTGCAACTTAATAATAAAAAATGCACCTTAAGATTCAAAATCTACGTCATACCTGATGCCACATGTAATACTAAAATCGCTAAAGGGAAAAATTGATTGAAAAAGCTACTCTATGAACAGAAGCAAATTCTAACCTCGTTTGCAACTTTGACATCTTTCACCATAATCATTTCCAATGCTGTTATACGATCCCCCAAGATCGAAGAGTTGTCCAAGTCACTACCACCACTAGTATCTGATCCTCTACCATCCGAATAGGAATTTTCAGATGATGGTTCATTATCACCAGTATTGGCTTGGAGATCATTTTTGCTAGAGTCAGTATCGCTTTTGGAATCAGAATGAGAAGATACAGAGGTGAAGTGAATATCCTCAGCTCCCGTCTTGTGATTAAAACTGATTTCATGTTAAAGAGATTAGTAAATAATAAGGTAAAAAGTAAGATGTAGAAAGCATTATGGGATCTATCAATGAAAACTTTACCGACAATGAACGAGGCAAAACTAAATATAATTAATTAAATTAATACACATGATTGCATCTTCCAAACTATGCATAAGGAAGTAACCATTCTATATGATAAGCATTAAGCTCTAAAATCTCGCCTATCATAATGTGTTTCATACCATAACCCAAAGAAAATGGTATTTGACTCTTTATATCCTTTATTTAAGACATAAACTTTACTAAATATAGGGAAAAACACATCCAAAAACAGGCAGTGCTATTGATAAATAACTAGTACAGCTGAAAAATACATGTAAATGTCCACTGTTCAAGTGTTCATATGTGCTACATTTTTTTTTCTCTCTGCTTAGTGCTTTCTCTCAAAGTACATGTGTCATTAATATTTTATATAGCATGAACTTCCATGGTAGCATATTAATGACTTTATCAGGATTTAAGTTAGCCATTCCTTGACATAAAGATAAATCTTCCTTTAAAAATAATAGGTTTAAAAAATCCAGTCTTCACATCTTAAGTAAGAAAAAGTCAACTCAAAGACCATGTTGCCAGTTCAACTCCAAAAGGAAACTTGGAAAAGGCATAGGCATTTCATTTCGAGAGTCTAAAACTGACATAACGCAGAGACCAATCATAGACAATGGTAGGAGGTTACTCCCTTGTTATATTTCATAGTAATAGATTTGCCCTGGTTACACAGTTTCTACGAACGGTTTTATAGATTGCAAAAGGCTAGGAGCATATTATGAGTTTATTTATCATATAACGATGCAGTGCCTGCTTGGTATACTTTGTTTTTCAGCTTTTTAAAATGGTAATGTTTGAAAAAGTTAAAACTAAAAAACTAAAAATATAAACAAAACTAGAGAAGTGAAGTGAATTTTTTAAATTTGAACAGTGCAGTTTAAAACTGAGTTACCAAGGGTGTAACAATGACTGGTTTTGAAGAAAATGCTATGAACTTGTTTTCTAGAATTGAGTAATAATCGAACAAGGATGAAGGGTGCCAAGAAAAGTGTTCACGCAATCTGTCCAAGGGGGTCAGGGAGTTGCAGAATCTGGCTTGTTCCATCAATTATGAAACCAAAAAGATTGAGGGGAGTGATACGACCAAAAGAAGAGCCAGGGGGTTAACAATACCATGATCATGCAGCTAAAAATCGTTTCATGGAAGTTTGTGGGTTGAATGATGGGGAGAAGTGACTTGAAATTCAAAACTTGTTAAGGGGATGGATAGCAGATGTTATATGTCTTCAAGAAACTAAATTGGGGTCAATGCCTAAAAATGTTATAGGAAGCATATGGTGGCATTTTGTTGATATGGGATAAACGTAGCAGAAAAGTTGAAGAAGCTGTTAGCGTGCCATGTAATAGTAAATTTCATTGAAGATGGCTTCTAATGGGCTTTTCAAGGGTCTACGGGCCTACCACAGACACCTCTCAAAGGGAGCTATGAGAGGAATTGGCAGGGATAATTAGTTGGTGGGGGAGGTGCCTTGGGGTGATTTCAAAATGGTTAGATTTTTGGTTGAAAGGAGGTGGACAACTAGACTAACTTCAGGAATGCGTGACTTTTCGAAGTTCATCTCAGAGAATGCTATGCTGGACTTGGCCTTGGAAAGAGATGCCCTTACTTGGTCCAACAATCACCCCCCCCCCCCCTCCCCCCCCCCACCAACCATCAATGTCTAGGATAGATTGGTTCTTGGTTTTAACATAATGGGAAGCTCATTTTCCCAAGCTGAATCAAAAGTTACTCCAAACACCACTGTCTGATCATTTTCCTATTTTGCTTGATTATAAGGGGATAAACAAAGGCAAAAGTTCCTCTAAATTCAAAGGGAACATTATGATCGGTGCTTCAAGGGAAAAGAACTAAGTATGGTGAAGCTGAAATATTTATTTATGAAGTACATATATGACTTGATTTTGCTGTCTCCTTCACTCTCAGTGGCAAGACTCCTAGATTTTCTGGATTCCTTGTGCTTTCACTAGTGTTGTATCTTACTTTTTTTTTTGTATTTTTGCCTGCTTAGTTTTCTTTCTTTTGTAATCAGTGTTTCACTCTATGTATATAGCCCTTGTACTTGAGTAGCACCATTACCAAATGGGCGTAGGATATAATCATTCATTTATCAAATGATGACATTGGGAAATATAAGTAGTTCAGTGGCATTGTCTAGTCTCCTATATAAGTCGAACCAAGGTTTGAATCTCCCCTCTTTCACTTGCTGTAACAATTGAACCCCAATTATTTGTTATAGCTATAAATAACCAAGAATGCATAAATAAGAAGGGAGACAATGGTTTATGCTAAGTAGCTTTACATTCTAACTTAGAAACAATTAAAAGATGAATCATATTCAAATATACAAGAGAAATGAAGGCCTAACTTACAGATCAGCCAAAGGAACCATTCCAGATCCATAGAACTCATCTATCGCAAAAGACCGAGAAGCAATGAGACTTCTTGCTGCCAAGTATTGTTCAACGCCAAAAAAATTTGGATTGAGATTAAAAGGCACTGGTGAATCCAATAGAGGCAGAATGTTCTCTTTCCAGTCCTCATAAATAATAGTTTTGTCTTCTTTCAGTCTGCCTACAATTGTAGAACACAATATAAATAGGTCCAACAATCTTACAGACACACCCAATTTCACAACTTGCTAAAGTGGTTGATTGTTTGTGAATAGTGGGAAGAGTGGAGAGCATACAGTGTCCATTACTCACAGTTGACTACTTCACCGTGTCATGAAATTGGGTGTGTTTATTCAAAGGAAAATGCCAAATCTTAACAACTGGCGTGATTGATGGGTTTCAACAAACTAATAAAATGAAAGTTTGGATACAACCTAATTGGTAGTAAAATTCGTAATATACCTAACATCACTATTATTCAAATCAATAATTTCAGAGACACCCAATTTCACCACATGTTAATGTGGTTAATTGTGAGTGATAGGCACCTCTACCCAAAATTACATGGGAAATGTCATTACAAAGTTTTACAATAAAAAGATTATAAACTGATGTGACAACATGATTAGTGCCAACTCAATAAGACAATAATAAATGGAGTAATTCTTAGCTACTCAGAGCAAGAAGAATGGTGCTCTCTCCTCTCGCGTTTATGTGACTATGCGCCAGGATTCCTAAATACGTATTTTCCTAATAAATGAGTGCTTGAGTTACTCATTGTGATTGAAGTTTTGGTTCAACCACTCATAGTCAATTAAATCAGGTGGGTTAGTAGTAATTGGCTCTCCTCTCGCGTTTATGTGACTATGCGCCAGGATTCCTAAATACGTATTTTCCTAATAAATGAGTGCTTGAGTTACTCATTGTGATTGAAGTTTTGGTTCAACCACTCATAGTCAATTAAATCAGGTGGGTTAGTAGTAATTGGGTTGTATTCAAATAGAATAGAGCATGTGATTAGAAGCAAGAATAATGGAGGGTAATGATGACCGACCTTGTGGAGCTCAGTGCCACATAGGAGAGAGTCGACCTCGTGGAGAGACCAAAGAAAAGGCAAGGATTCATGAGGAGGCAAGAGATGAAGGTAAGGAGCCCAAGGAGAGCTTTGGCCTAAGCTCCTCTCGTACATGACAGCCACTGAGAGTCCTAAGGGACCACCCAACGCAGCAGATTCTATCAGGCCACGTGCACCACTCCTCTTGACGGTGAGGCACGTGGTTTTGGGTATTCTCGCCACCATGTCACCTACCTTGAGATCGTAAAGCGCTCTCACGGAAATGGCTTCGCCGTCGTCGGTGAATTGGAGGGCGTCGCTGAAGTCGATGCCTTGGGATCTCATCCACCGCTTGAACGCTCTCAGTCGCCTGCTACTGCTGCCCATTGTATTTTGTGGCGGCGTTTGAGCTCTTTGTGATGTTGCTCTGTTGTGTTTTGGACGTTCTGTTGTCTCTTGGTTTCGGGCTCTTGGTGTGTCGGGTTTCGGGCAATTTTCGGACACAGTATTACCCATGATTTTTTTCTACCCAAAAAATAGCATTTGGTAGTAATTAATTTTTCCTTTTTAAATTTGTGGTCAATTTTTGTGAGCGGGTTGAGAAAATGGATCAAATTAATTGTTACTAAAATGAAATGTTTATTTATTTATTTATTTATTATTATTATTATTATTTTTTTAATGGAGGATGTATTGGTGTCACTCTTATCCTATGAACAATGAATATATATTAGGCATTGAACTCCAATTGGCTCAAAAAAAAAAAAAAAAAAACTGATAAAGTTTATTGTAATTGAATACGAGTGTAGGAGGCAAAATTTTAAGCCAATCATAAAATGCCACATCAAAATTTAGTGACAAAATTTAAATTAATTTGTCATTAAATCAATTAAATCAAAAAATGAAATGTGTCATCCAAATTGATATTACATTGACATATTGAAATTTGCCACGTGTCATTTGGCCCACATGATAAAGATAAATTTCCTATTCAAAATTTATGGATAATTATCTTTATAAATAAATAAAATAAAGATAAATTTTCTATTCAAAATTGATAGATAATTATCTTTGAGATAATTATTTATCTTTATTGATTATTATCTTTATCAAAATATGATATTTATCAAAATAGATAAATAGAGATAATTATCTCTAAAAAGAATTTGGGCCAATCAAAAGTCTACTACATACTTTCAAGTATATCAATTTGAAGTGGAGCTTATCCTCTAAAATCACTATAAATAGAGGACATCCCCTCTCATTTTGAGAAGGAAGTTTTCAAGAGGCCCAAGCTCTGGAGAAATTCTGTCTCAAGAATCTTTGAAGAACTTGAAGCATTTTGAAGAACTTGAAAAACATTCAAAGGGCTTGAAGAACTTGAAGGACAACAAATCTCTAACAAGCTCAAGGCTAGAGATTCGTTGTGAAGACTGTTCAATCCATTTTCCAAACAAAGTCAAGAAGATCTCTTGTTCGAGTTCTTTGAAGTTTTATTGGAATTAAGCTAAAAAGCCTCCATAAACTTCAACAAACCCAAATCTCTGAAGCTCAACGAATTAAGCCTCTAAAGCCCGAAGAACTTCAACCTAAAAGCTTTCACATTCAAAGACTTGAAGAACAATAAATCTCTAACAAGCTCAAAGCTAGAGATTTGTTGTGAAGACCGTTCAATCCATCTTCCAACCAAAGTCAAGAAGATTTCTCGTTCGAGTCAAGTTCAAAGAAGACAGAATCAGAGGGTATTCTTTTGTAAAAGGATTGAAATAGAGATTGTACTCACTACTTGATTAATACAAAATTATATTTTGTGAAACACATTTTTTCAATTTGTTTGACTTTTCTTCAATTGAGAAAAATTTTGTGTTTACAAATTTTTGGCACGCCCGGTGGGACCATCTCTACCTCTCATCTCTTCTTCATCAACTTGTCACATCCTTTAAAGTCATATGGCTTCAAAGAAGACTCAAATTGACAACCCTCTTTTTGAAACAAGTGAAGTTGATCCTACACTTGATTCAAACTTTGATATTCCCTATATTGGACCTATGACAAGGGGAAGGATAAAAGCCCTTGCAGAAGTCTATGCGCAAACGACACCTATACCCTAAACCTCATTTGTTTTCAACACTTCTAAAACCGAGGAGTCACGAACAGCCTCATCTACTGAAGGGGCAAGCAAAGATGTAGCTAGTCTCCTCAAAGAAGTGTTGTCTCAACCAGCTTTGTCACCAGAACCTGCACAAGAAGCTCCAATTGTTTAAGAAGAGGATGAATCACTTGATGGCTCTGAATTCTTGTTTTCAGAAAATATCCCTACTTCCAAGCTTAGTGAATCCCCTCACTCTGTTAGCTCTTTTGCCATGCCAGTCATGATGACTAACACAACATCTCTGGAGGAACAAGTCTCGACTATAGCTCGGACTTTAGAAGAATTAATGAAGTCAATGAAAGAAAGGGAAGCATTGAGAGATGCACAAATAACTCTCCTAATGGATAAGATGGGGAATACATCTGAACTGAATCGTGAAGATGAAAGCTCTGGGCCGAAACAAACCCATAATGACAAACCCGAAAATTCAACAAAGGATCTCAATTTCTCTACAGAGGGGTCTATCTCTCCTGACCAGCTCAAGGAGTTAATCAAGGAGGCTATCAAAGACCAAGTTGGGGGTGGAAGTCAGGCATCCATTGCCTACGCTAAACCATACACTCAAAGGATAGATCTCTTAAGGATGCCTCAAAACTATCAGCCACCGAAGTTCCAACAATTTGAGGGTAAAGGCAATCCAAGGCAACATGTAGCTCACTTCGTGGAAACTTGTAACAATGCTGGAACTTATGGGGATCTCATGGTCAAGCAATTTGTTCGCTCTTTGAAGGGAAATGCATTTGATTGGTATACTGATCTAACGCCTGGCTCTATTGATAGCTGGAATCAAATGGAGCGAGAATTCCTAAATCGTTTCTATAGTACTCGACGTACTGTTAGCATGATAGAACTTACCAATTCAAAGCAGTGGAAAGAAGAGCCTGTCATTGATTACATTCAACGATGGAGAAATCTTAGTCTCAACTGCAAGGATCAATTATCTGAGGCGTCTGCAATTGATATGTGCATTCAAGGAATGAATTGGGCTATAAGCTATATTCTTCAAGGAATAAAGCCTAAAACATTTGAAGAATTAGCAACACGTGCTCATGACATGGAGCTTAGCATTGCTTCTAATGGTCGCCAAGGTCCCCCTGTTCAAGAACCTCGCAAGGGGAGAGAAGGGCAAGATACTCGCAAAGGGGGCAAATTCCCTCCCAAACCGGAAAACAAACAGTCTTTAATTGTAACTACTACTCCTTTCAAAGTTCCGGTTAAGCCCAAGATGAAAGAACAAACGCTTGATTTCGCTCAAGATAAGGGAAGAAGAAGACTGACATTACAAGAGATGCAAGAGAAGCAATATCCATTCCCTGATTCTGATGTCTCCGAGATGTTGGATCATTTACTTGAATTGAAGTTGATTGAGTTACCAGAGATGAAACGGCCTGAAGAAGCTGACCAAACAAATAACCCTAAGTATTGCAAGTATCATCGCCTCATAGGCCACCCTATAGAGCGATGCTTTGTGTTGAAAGACAAAATTATGGAGCTAGCCCACCAAGGAAAGATCACATTTGATGATGAAGCTGTGACTTCTAATCTTGCCATGGTGGCCTCATCAACCACTTCTACTTTTCTCACCATTCAATTTGGTTCATTTGAGCCTATTGAGGTGAAAGTACCTTTCTCCACAGTGCCAATTCCCGAGGATTATATCTTTTCATCTTTTACATGTTATCAAGTAAGTGATGAAGAAGAATCTTCAGATAGTGAGAAAGAGACAGAACGAGCTATTGTGTATAGGGCATACTGGTCTTCAATCATTTTTACTGATGATGATCGTTTGTTGGGCTCCAAGATTCACAATCGGCCCTTGTTTGTAACTGGGTGCATTCGAGAACAATGAGTCAATCGTATCCTTATTGATGGTGGATCTGCAGTTAATATCCTCCCACTCAAAATATTGAAAGAACTTGGAATTTCCTTGGATGAACTACTTCCTAGTAGGTTGATGATTCAAGGCTTTAATCAGGGTGGACAAAGAGCTATTGGAAAGATTAGACTTCATATGCTCATTGGTGAAATGGAATCAAGCGCACTCTTTCATGTCATTGATGCCAAGACCACTTACAAACTGCTTATTGGAAGACCATGGCTGCATGAGTATGGTGTTGTGCCATCTACGTATCACCAATGCTTCAAATATTTCCAAGATGGTCAAGTCAAGAAGATTGTAGCTGATGATAAGCCCTTTACTATAGCTGAGTCACACTTTGCTGATGCAAAATTCTATTTGGAAGATGATACGATAGAAGAAACCCAAGTTGTGGCTTCACCATCTAGCAAAGAAGAAAAGCCCTGCTCCAAAGCTCCAAAAATTGATTCTCCAATTGAAGAGAAGGAAACCAAGCAAACCAAGACTTTTATGGAAGAGAAGAAGCATCATACTTCAGAAGTAACTAAAGTAGCCTCTGTGTTACACTATGTTTCAGTCGCCAAAAGAAAAGAAGGCCAATCCCCATTTTCAGGAGATGAGGAGTCAATATCGAAGAATTTGCAAGGATTAAGGTGATGTTTGGTTTAGGTGTTTTCGTAACTCAATACTCAGTTTTCATCACTCAATACTCAGTTTTCATCACTCAATTATAAAATGTTTTGTTTGGATGAGTTTTGAGTTATGGTTTTCATCACTCAGTTCTCTGATTTTTGAGTAATGAGTTATGAAAACTGAAAACACATTTTATCTGTTTTCAGTTTTCATAACTCATAACTCAATGGTATTTTTGTAATTAAACATAAATTTTTTTACTGTGCAGCCATCATTTTTGACTTTTGGGGTTTTTTTTTTTTTTTTCTTCTTCTTTGTTTGTTCAGTGATCTGGTTTCTTTTTTTTTTTTCTTTTTCTTTTCTTCTTCTTCGTGTGATCCAGTTCGTCTTCTTCTGATCTGGTCTTCGTTCTTCCTTCTTTCTTTTTTTTTTTTTTCCCTTTTCTTCTGATCTAGTTCGTCTTCTTCCTTTTTTTTTTTTTTTTTTTCACTGGTTCGGGTGATCTGGGTACTGGGTAAAAAAAAAAAAAAACTGTACCAATGACAGATATGGGACCCACAAATAGTGTGAAAATATTGAGTGATGATAACTGAGTGATGATGTTGTTTGGGTGTGATATTTTAGAGTGATGAGTAATGAGTGATGAGTGATGGATGATGAGTGATGAAAATTGAGTGATGAGTGACCATTTTTTTAAACCAAACAAGGCCTAAACTTGCCAGTTACTAAAATCACAAAACCAAGACCCCTAAGTCAACTGTTGAAAGGGTTTACAAGACCATCCCAAGAACCAATTGTTGAGCATGGGACTTTGCCCACCAAAAGAACCAAAAAGGGTTTTGACCCCAATGCGTATAGACTCATGGAAAAAGCTGGTTATAACCATGAAAAGCCTTGTGGTTTGGGTAAGCTCATCCCTGAAGCCTTTGGAAAAGAAGGACAAAAGACAATGAAAGCCAAGGGTGTTAGGGGAACAAGTTCTAAGGCTGGAGTTGGATACACTCCACCAGCCCCCATTCACATCCCCATTCGGAAAGCTAGCGTTTTGATAATTTCAACAGATGATAAAGAAGAAGAATAACCTTCAAAGCCATCAAAGAAACTATCTGTTTTTGATCGTATTGGCCAACCCACTCCCCATATCTCAGTCTTTGACAGGTTGGGGACAAAAGAAGATGATAACTTTAGCACTCGAAACTTTATTCTTACAAGACTCAGTCATTCAACTTCTTCCCAAAATGGCATTCGAAGTTCTGCTTTTACAAGACTTAGTTATGCAACTTCTTCTCAACTCTCAAAGGATGAGAAGTTAAGACAAAAGCAAAATAAGATGTCAAATTCCCTTCACAAAGATGTTGACGACACACTCCTTATGGATCAAGATTCAAACGAGGTTCGAAGCTCCATTCCATCTCGTATGAAGCGTAGAAGTATTTGGGAAGTAAATACTGGAGAAGCCTTGATTGCAAAAAAACGTACAATGGTGTCCACAAAACAAAAGGTGGAAGATGAGGTTGCCGCTTCAGTAAATCATATAACAGTCACTGAAATCACAAAGGAGGAAGTTTTCAAGAGGCCCAAGCTCTGGAGAAATTCTGTCTCAAGAATCTTTGAAGAACTTGAAGCATCTTTGAAGAACTTGAAAAACATTCAAAGGGCTTGAAGAACTTGAAGGACAACAAATCTCTAACAAGCTCAAGGCTAGAGATTCGTTGTGAAGACTGTTCAATCCATTTTCCAAACAAAGTCAAGAAGATCTCTTGTTCGAGTTCTTTGAAGTTCTATTGGAATTAAGCTAAAAAGCCTCCATAAACTTCAACAAACCCAAATCTCTGAAGCTCAATGGATCAAGCCTCTAAAGCCCGAAGAACTTCAACCTAAAAGCTTTCACATTCGAAGACTTGAAGAACAATAAATCTCTAACAAGCTCAAAGCTAGAGATTTGTTGTGAAGACCGTTCAATCCATCTTCCAACCAAAGTCAAGAAGATTTCTCGTTCGAGTCAAGTTCAAAGAAGACAGAATCAGAGGGTATTCTTTTGTAAAATGATTGAAATAGAGATTGTACTCACTACTTGATTAATACAAAATTATATTTGTGAAACACATTTTTTCAATTTGTTTGACTTTTCTTCAATTGAGAAAAATTTTGTGTTTACAACGAGTTATACGTTGAAATGGACATAATTTTCATAAATCGAACATTGTGTGTCGAAATTCTATGGTATCCATCAAAAGAATACTGTCAATATATATACCATATTTAATAACTTAAGAAAAATTCAATTTTTTAAATAAACATACCCAAAAAAGACAATGGAAATTTTACATATCCAAAAATAAAATCATCATTTTTCATGATGATAAAATTTATATAGTTGACCTATGTTAAAATTTTTACATTATAATGAATTGTTATGGAATTCGACGGCAAAGTAATCACTTCCTAGGCAAAAGTTTTTTTTTTAGAAGGTCCTAGGCAAAAGTTTGAGTTTGATGTCACACAAAATAATGATTTTATTTGTTTGAAAATGATTTCAAAGTGAATGTGAATGCATGGAAACAAAACTTATTGATTGATTTTTTTTTTTTAGAATAAAAATTGATTGATTTTGGTTGGTCTTTGAGAGGAGTAATGAACATCACTTAAAACTCTAAATTCTCATTAATTATATTGAAAGATTATCATGGTCATGCATGCATCAAATGACCGTACAAGATGTTAAGGAATTTATAATTTTTAAAATGAATTACTTTTTTTCCAAAAAAAATTAACTAAACTGATCATTTAAAAGATCCACTCCTAATCATCCTCGTACCAAGAAGAATTTATTCTGATAGAAAAACACATATTTATCTTTTAAAAATTAAAAAATGGGAACAAAATCAAAACCTGAAAATCACAAAATTTGAAGATCTAAAAGTTATTCAACTAGCCCTGACCACGGCTCCAAAGTTTCCATTAACATATAGATGCCAATTTCAGCGCTTTGAGGCCATAGGCCCATAACACCTATTTTTATCTCTTTACTCTTGTTTTATGTCTTTTCATAATTTAATATTTTAAAACATAATTTGGCTTCAAATATGTTTGGAGCCTTGGGCTCCAAACTACCAATAGAAAAATAGCATTTGTATTTGTCATGTGCAATGCTCATGATCAAGGACAAAGCCAGAGCTCTAAGTTAGGGGGGCGGGGGTGATAGTATAAAAAGAAAATTACCATAAGAGAGAAGAACAAGAGTTCTAACACAAAAAAACACCACAAATTTCACTTAAAAGTCATGATAAGGTTGATGCAAGCTATACTACAAACAACATACTTTCTTAAGTAATACGAGACAATTACCTATTCTTTCATTTGAAATAAGCATTCATTTGGTATTAACAAAGACACAAGTACTAACTATACGGAATGTACTATTTATCTATTTTGTAGCATTTGCCACTAAAAAACAAATTCAATTTGTATAGACATATAATAATAATAATAATAATAATAATAATAATAATAATAAAAATACCCACTGACATAACCTCACATCCAAACTTAAAGTAGTGAGCTTGGCCTCAACTCACAATTATTGTAAACAAAACAATTATTTTTTGTTATAACGCAGGTGAAATTTTTATCCAATTTGTAATTTTGGACCCATTTGATCATTGATCCAGTAGATTATTTATTTATTTAATTATGGCAGAGCTTTATCTTTCAATGTACCATTAGACACTAATGACTCAGTGTACAATCACATGGGTCATTATTTAAACAAGAAAAAAAAGAAGAGAAAGATAGAGGCATAAATCTCTCTTCACCTCTCTCTTCTTTGTTTCAAAGAATAAAAGGGAATTGAGAAAGTGAAAAAGTGAGACAGATAGATCACCCTACCTACTCGTTGCTCAAATGAGAGAGACACACAAAAATACCTAATTTGGGGGTTGGGGCGTGGCTCTGTTACTTATGTATTCTGCTAGAGGTTTGCTTAATTTGTTTTCCTGCTATGTTGCTCAGAGTTGTTGCTTCTCAATCTCCATGCGGCAATGACACTACCTCTCTGGCTCTCCCCTCAGTTCAACATCTCTTACTCTCTCTCCATTAGGTTTTTTTTTTTTTTTTTTTTTTGAAATTTTATGGAATGAAGGAAAGATTTAATCCATAGATTAGTGTTGTTTCAAAAAATTTTAAGGGCTAGGCTTTTTTATTTTGGTAAAATTAGTTGAATATGATTAATATTTTAACTTTGGCATTGGTGATTTTGTTGTTGGGCTTAATTTTTATGGGCTTAATATTGTTAAGGAGGGCTAAGTATACAATTTTATTGAACCAAATTAGTAAATTAATACATAGAGTATATACAAATAATTTTTTTCCAAATTTTAGGGGGGGTGGGGGGTGCTATTGCCCCCCGAAGCCAAAGAATGGCTCCATCCTGCTCATGACTCACTTAACCCAACTAAGCAAATAAATCAAGTGCATTGCACATAAAAAACACATGTCATCTTTCTATTGGCAGTTATAGCTAAACAATTTCCTATTTTGGCAATAAATACATCCTCGTTGAACAACTATTACAACAATGATTGTTTAGCTTAAAATATAATAAATTTGTATTGTACAGGATAAAAATGTAAGATTTCTGTTTTGATCTCTCATAAATCATAATAGTAGTTCGTGTTAGTTAGAAAGTCATGAGACCTATCACCGCACACCCTTGGTGCGATGGTCACTCCACAAGTATAAGTACTTGTGGGTGTGGGGGGCAAGGGCCGGAGTTGAAGTCTCCTAGAAAGAGCTTCACACATTTATACACTTTAATTAAGTTAGAGTAAAATTTATATCTTGTATTAAAAAAAAAAAAGTCGTGAGACCTACTTTCTCAACATACATGAATTTGTACACATTCTTTTGTTGTAGGTAAAATACTTTTTGGAATATGGTGTTCTATTATCTAAATCTAGCTAGTTGTCCTGTAATATAACCAAAATAACTGAATAGTGGCAGACAAAAAATTGGGCCCATGGCCTTTGTTAAGTGCTAGTGGCATTTTTGGGACAGAAAGTTAAGATGGGCTAAGACCCATAAATTCAGCCAACAAGAAATTAAACACTATTTATAATAGAAAATTATAATTTAACTAAAATAAAATTTAAAATATAGAACAATCAGCCTAATTTATTAAAAGTAAGATTGCATCTTTACTAATGATGTGGTCACTTTATAATCTAAATTTGCATGTGTAAATGAATAAATTACCACTAATACAAAAAATAGATTATCCTTAAAGGATAAATAATGAAAATATACTCAAATAATACAAATTAAATATATTACTTGAAATATTATTTTTTTTTAAGACGGAAACAATGGAAATGGAAAATATCAACTAACTAAAATATAAAAAATTTTAAATAAAGTCTCAAATGGGTTGATGTGATATCACATTGTCCCACGTGATAGTGTCTAGAGTGAGAATTTATAGCATAAACTTTTAAGCTATTATTAAAAAAAAAAAAAAAAAGTGTTTTGAGGTCAACAAGGAAACCAAGATGAACTCAAGTGTAGGGGGTGGGGGGGGGGGGGGGGGGACGATGGAGTGGGACAGACTGGGTTGAGCACTGAACTAGTGAGTGAAGGGAGAGAAGAGCAACGAGTCCTAACTGTTGAAGAACCATAGGTAGTTCAAGTAATTTTTCAACATAAGCAAGTAGGGGTTGGTACGGGTTTTGAGGTCTCTTGTTCTTTGAATGATGTGGAGCTTATGCAGCCAACTATTTCCTCCTCTCGGGACTTTCAAGCATAATTGGGTGATATTGATAATGAGCTAACTTGTTTTGATAATCTGAGGGAGGGCCAAGAGGGTGAGTCCATAGTTTAGCAAGGTGGGATGGGGTCTAAGGTAGTTGGTTCAGTCATTTTTCTGAAAAATCTGTTTAGTTAGACAGAGCCATGCAAACAATCTCCATCAATAACAAAGTTCACTAGATTGCCTAGAACATCAAGTGTATCCAAAAAGTTAAGGGACCCAATCCTATCCAAACATACAAGGCAAGATTTTGCCGAGGAGATGGAGGAAGAAAGTGGTAGTAAGAAGAAGCGGGTAATTGCTTTTAATGATTTAATAGTGGAGGCTAATGATCAGCCCCATCAACAACCATGAAACTCTTAGCTTGGAATTGCAGGGAGCTTGGGAACTGCCGTGTAGTTCAAGAGCCTGTCGATATAGTACAAGCACAAGATCCAACGATTGTGTTTTTGTCCGAAACATGGTCAAACAAGTAGCATATGAAGTGGGTTCATGATAGGATTATGTTTGATGGTTGTTTCACAGTGCCATCTGAGGGAAAGGGAGGGGATTTGGCCTTTCTTTGGAAAGCAGGTCTTAATGTGTGGGTGGATAGTTTTTCGAATTACCATATTGATGCTATTGTTCATAGTGGTTCGAAAAATGCATGGAGATTCACTGGATTCTATGGCGAGCCTGATACAAGTCGCCAAAGTGAGGGATGAAGTATGTTAAGAATGTTGAGCTCAAAACCGAAACTCCCATGGTGTTGTTTTGGTGATTTTAATGAGTTGCTTGAGGTTTGGCAAGGAGGGGTTCCTAGGGCTCCTAATTTAATGCAAGATTTTTGTGAGCTTCTAGATCATTGTGGTTTTATGGATTTAGTGTACTCAGGGCTGGATTATACTTGGTATGGTTGGCAACGAGGGGAGTTGATTTGGGAGAAACTGGATAGGGGGGTTGCAAACTATGAGTGGTTGACTAAGTTCCCTACTGGTAAGGTAAAACATTTGAATTGCTTCACCTCAGATCATCGACCAATTTTGTTGTCTCTGAACGGGAAAGGGGAGCACCAAAAATGACGTCAAAAACCTTTTCGCTTTGAGGCTATATGGGTATCAGACTCTGGGTGTAGGGAGACTATCACTAGAGCGTGGGATTGTTTTTTGGATGGTACGCCAATGTTTGTTGCTACAAAGAAGTTGAATAAGTGTAAGAAAAATCTGAAGGTTTGGAGCTGAGATAACTTTGGTAATGTGAAAAAGAATATTAAGTATGTGAAGGATTGTTTATGGAAGGCAGAGGTGTCTTCGATTAGTACTGGTGATCATGAGGAAGTGGTTCGGTTGAAGAAGGAATTGAATGACCTTTTAGATAAAGAAGAGAAGATGTGGAAGCAACGGTCTCGTATTCAGTGGTTGAAGAGTGGGGATCAGAATACAAGATTTTTTCATGGAATGGCAACTCAAAGGAAAAGGAAGAATTTCATTAAGGGACTATGTGATGGGGATGGGGTGTGGCAGGAGGATGAAGAGGTATTTTCGGCCATGTTGACTGACTTCTATTCCCAGCTTTTTACTTCTTTAAACCCTTATGATCATTATCGTATCTTGGATGGGGTTCAGACAACGGTCACTACAGAGATGAGAGCTGAACTTGGTAAACCCTATACTAGTAAGGAGGTAGGTACAACAATCAGGGAGATGACTACTCTCAAAACTCTAGGTCCAGATGTTATGCCTCATTTTTTTAGACTTATTGGACTAATGTAGGTATGGATATTACTCAAGCTGCTCTCTCTAGTTTAAATTCGGGTTCCATTCTGAAATCTATTGATCACACCTTCATTACTTTAATTCATAAAGTTAATCACCCTATTATTAGTAAGGTGATTTTTAACCGCCTCAAATTTATGCTTAATTCTATTATCCTAAAGACCCAAAGTGCTTTAATTGCAAATAGATTGATAACTGATAATATCTTAATTGCTTTTGAGTCTCTGCATCATATGAAGACTAGTTGCACAAGAAAGAAAGGGTTCATGGCTATGAAGTTGGATATGAGCAAAGCCTATAATACGGTGGAATGAAGTTTTCTTAAAAGAATTCTCCTCAAATTAGGCTTTCAGGATTTGTGGGTGGATTTGATTATGGAGTGTATTACCAGAGTGTCTTATTCTATCCTTGTTAGTGGAGAACTGAAGGACATGATCACACCTTCGAAAGGCCTAAGACAAAGGGATCCTCTCTCCCCTTATTTGTTTCCGTTTTGTGCAGAAGGGTTAAATGCTTTGCTATGCAATGCTGCTACAGGAGGTGAAATCCAAGGGTTTTCTTTATGTCGGAATGGACCCAAACTAACCCATTTATTTTTTGTGGATGATTGTTTAATCCTATGCAGATCTACCTTGGATGAGTGTAATAAAATCAAGGAGTTGCTTGCTTATTATGAAGCTGCTTCGAGTCAGATGATAAATAAGGAAAAAAACAACTCTATTTTTTAGCAAGAATACGGATGAGGATTTGCGGGAAGCTATCAAAGTGGCACTTAATGTTCCAGCCATTTAGCATTATGAGAAATATTTGGAGCTTCCTTTCTTTGTTGGCAGAAATAAGATGGCATGTTTTACTCAGATTAAAGAAAGGATTTGGGCTAGGATGCAGGGGTGGAAGGAAAAGCTCTTATCTCAAGCGAGCAAAGAAGTTATGATTAAAGCAATAGTTCAATCTATCCTTGTTTATTCTATGAGTGTTTTTAAGCTCCTAGTTGGTCTCTATAAAGATATTGAGGCAATGATCCGAAAGTTTTGGTGGGGTAATGGTGATTCAAAAAAAAAATTCATTGGGTTAAGTGGAGTTCTCTCTATCCTTCTAAATCTATTGGGGGTATGGGCTTTAGGGAATTCCAAAAGTTCAATAATGTTATGTTGGCTAAACAGGTGTGGCGTCTTATTCATCACAAAGACAATTTACTTTATAAAGTATTTAGTGCCAAGTATTTTCCTAATGGTTGCATTTTGGAGGCTCCTATTCATCCGAAGTGCTCTCATGCGTGGCAGAGTATCTTGCAGGCTCGTGAAGTTATCTATAACGGCGCAATTTGGAGGGTTGGGAATGGTGAAAAAATTGATGTTTGGCATCATCGTTGGCTGCTTGATCCTACAAATAGTAGGTTTTATCTTCGAAAATTGGTCCATCTATTTCTCGGGTCTGTGATCTGTTCTTCCCAAACTCTAGAATTTGGGATCTTGGAAAATTGGCTAGCTGTTTTCTCCATTGGGAAGCTGAGATGATTGGAAGGATTTATGTAAGTGAGGGCTGGGTTGAAGACATTCTGATATGGCCTATAACTTCGGATAGTGAGTATAGGGTGAAGAGTGCCTATTGTATGCTAGTTGAAGCTAAAAACCTCTCTCTGCCGAGTTCTTCCTCGCTAAGTAATGCGCAGGTGGTGTGGAAGAAAATCTGGAAGCTTAGAGTCCCAAATAGAATTTTACATTTTTTGTGGCATGCTGTGAAAGATTTGCTCCCTACCAAGTTGAATTTGAAAACTCAGCATGTTCTTATCAATGATATTGTGATGGTTGCGGTGATTACCAGGAATCCCTCATGCATTGCCTATGGCTATGTCATCAAGCCCGTTTAGTTTGGCTGTCTGACCCGGGGTTTCTGTTCTTGGTTTAGAAGAATTGTAGGTCATTCTTTGAGCTCTTGGAGGTTTTGTTTAGCGAAGGGTCTGGTTTTAGGTGTGCTATGTTTACTATAGTAGCATGGTGCTTGTGGTAGAGGCGGAACAAACTGAGGGAGCATCAACAAACCTGGCAGCTGCACGAGATTAGGGACAGAGCTAAGGCGCTTGTTCAGGAGTTCTAGGATGTTAATCATAGGGAGCAGCAGTTGCCTGCCTGTCATCCTCCTGTCCACTGGTCCCCTCCACTTGAAGCTAGTTATAAAGCTAACTTTGACGTTGCCATTTTTGATGGAACGAGCTCTGTTAGGATAGGTGTGGTGTTTCAGGATCATTCGGTTGTGTTGGCTGAAGCTTTGGCTGCAAGGCGAGCTATGATGTGGCTAGGGAGCTTAGTTTGTTTGATGTCATTTTTTAAGGTAACTGTCTCCGAGTGGTTCAAGCTCTAAGGTGTTCTGGTCATTGCAATACTTTGTTTGGGCACATTATTGAGGAGTCTAAGAGGCTTGGTTGTTCCTTACAACAGTGTCAATTTCAGCATGTTCATCAGAAAGGTTATAGGTTGGATCATGGTTTAGCTAGAAGAGCAGTTTCTACTGCAGATACTATTGTATGAGTAGAAGAACTACCTTGTGATTTGGAGTCTATCTTTCAAACTGATTTACCTAGTCTTTTTAATAAAATTTTGCTTACTTTCTTCTCAAAAAAAAAAAAAAAAAAAGTGTTTAAAAAAAAGTACAAACTAGTTTTATCTGTTTTAAATTACAATGGGATTTTTTTAATATACAATACATTCTATTAGCTAATAAAATGGGCCTTGATTTTTTTTTTTTTTTTTTTTTTTATATATCTAGGTAAAAGGGTAAATAAGTCTTAATAAAAATATAATATAATATTAGAGGGGGCATTTTTTTTTTGGGGGGTCTTAAGTGACTGTCTTATTCGCCTGTATGTTATAGTTAACCTTGGCCAAAAAATTTATAACTCAATTAATATATTATAATGTTTTTGTACAGAATTCAGACTTCAAATCTCCATCTCTCAATGTAACTATCAAATTGAAAAAAATATATACACAAAGCCAACTAGTAAAGTAAACTTCCCTTTTTGAATGCACTAACTTTGCTGTTGCTTTACCTGTATGCTATATCTTTCTTTTTTGCATATACATCCTCACGTCATCCTAATACAAAATTCATCTAAACTTAAATTAATCATCTTAATGCCATCTCTTTGTAAATTTATTTTTGGTGCTATTTCACGAACTTTCCTAACCAATAAAAACTGTACAAGAATGACTATCCTTGCATAGATCCATGTAACATAAAATGAAAAATGAAAAATATATAAGTGAGTTCTAATTACCTCAATTCAATTCGATTCAACTCAACTAATAATATTTATTGTCCTCCAATAAATACATTGAATATTAGTCTCTTAACTATTGTAAAGAAAATAAAAGAATAGTCTCTTAACTTTTTTTTTTTAGAAACAAGTCTCTTGATTAAAAAGAGCAATTATCAAAAAGAAATAATTATACTAGTATGTGTTGAAATATTTTAATAAAAATTATACTTTGTACCTGTTGTCATAAAATACCTACAATTTCATCAAAAAAATAAAATACCTACAAGATCGGTGATTATTACCTGATGTTATAAAACATCTACGATAGTTTCTCCCAAGTTATTTAATTAACGACCGTTGATCTTCTTTTGCAATATTAATAATGGGTGTGAGTTAAACTTATGTTTCATTTATTTAAAGTTTTAGGTTTCTCTCTTCCCTAAGCTTATAACTAGCACATTTGTAGCATCTCCTCTCATCACTCAAATAGCAAGCTTCTTCCTAAACTCCCATAGCCACATACTCTTCTACATCCTTCTATTCATTAAACCAACAAAAAATAAATCCTTTTTATTTCTAAGCATTGGAGGTGTTAAAAAAAATTAAAAAAAAGATTGTGGAGCTTCTACATTATAAATTTGTGCAAATTTGTAAGGTGTACAACAAGTGACTAGGCTTGTTGTATCCTAGGGATGACTTGCCAAATAATTAACCACTCTGCACTAGTAAAAAGCGTGAATCTTCTTAAGAGTGCATGGATTTTATTGTTAGAGAATATGAAAAATTATACATTTATACCACCAATAATGCCACCCATTTCATAAAGTATTCTACCCGGTTTAACGATAGCTACCCAATATTCGGGAGATCCTTTACCGGAACCCATACGCGTTTCCGCGGGTCTTACTGTAACAGGTTTGTCTGAAAATATACGTACCCATATTTTTCCGCCGCGGCGTACGTTTCATGTCATTGCTCGCCGCCCTGCTTCTATTTGTCTAGACGTGATCCACGCGGGTTCAAGTGCCTGAACAGCATATCTACCAAAGCAAATACGATTACCTCGATAAGATATTCCTTTCATTCTTCCTCTATGTTGTTTACGGAATCTGGCTCTTTTGGGGTTCTAGTTGATGGTTCTTTTTCAATTTCAATTCCATCTCTACTACAGAACCGGACATGAGAGTTTCTTCTCATCCAGTTCCTCGCGAATGAAAAATTACAATTATAACATGGTATACATGTATTTAATGAATAATATACTGAATCGTGGGAGTCTTTGAGATTTTATCTAATATCTTATCTATTAGAAATTTGTATATCTTGTTTTGATAGTTTATATAAAAAAAACTAAACATGTATTCAATTTCTATTTATTTATAGTTATAGATAATTATTTTATAGATTAGTTAGAGATAATAGATAATAATAATAGAATTTCATTTTATTATAACGAGTATTTATTTTTTTTTTTGTCTTTTTTATTATCATATTATATTGGATCTATCAAAATTTAGAAATCCAATAAAATAAAAACTTTCGCGGGCGAATATTTACTCTTTCCATATCTATTTCAGTTGTAGGGTTATCCTATGACATGGCCTCTCAGAATAAAAGTGGATTGGTCCCGGGTTCGTTTCGCCATCCTACCCAATGAATTATTAGGATTCGTTTTCAATAGAATCTTCCGCATCCATGGGTTCCGTCGTTCCCATCGCTTCGCGATTAATGGTTAGGCCTGAATTCTACAGCGGAGCTCCTAATGAAAATGAAATGTGTTATTGAGTCAATTTTCTCAATCTTTGTGGACCCAGGGCTCTTGACTTTTTTTGTTCTATGAACAAATTCATCGAATTATAGATCAATCAAATTAGTATTGATGCTTTATTACGCAATCCTTTATAAGATCGCTCAGAGACCTTACATATTGGAATCATATAGCATTAGTATTCTTTTTCTCTCTTTCTCTCACCCTTCCATTTATCTGCATTCTTTTTGTTATTGCTTCACAACTTAAAATCAGATTGGTTTTTCTTTTTTTTGCTTGTTTATGCAAACAAAAATTCAGTTGCTACAATGATATGATCAATATATCATATCGTGACTAGTTCTTTAGATCCAGATAATATGAAGCGGTGAGTTGGTTATTAGTTCGATAGTTATTAGTTCATACTATGGGCCAGTCCGTTTTTTTGACTACTAACCCTACAAAAACCAACGAGTCACACACTAAGCATAGCAATTATATCAATATAAAAAAATGAATTGAATTTTTATTCAACCCTATAGAATTGCCCATTTTTTTTTTTTTTTTGATTTAACAGAAAAAGAATGAAAGAGTTTGTCATTTTTTGCTTTTTTATTTCCGATAGAACGTAAAGACAAGTCAAATAAAGGCTTAGACTTCCTCGCCTACAAATATCCAAATTTTGATGCCTAATACCCCATAGATAGTTCCAACTGCATAGGAACAATAATCAATTTTAGCTCGAATGGTTTGTAGAGGAACTCTACCCTCTCTGATCCATTCGACACACGCAATCTCTTTTCCGTCGATACGTCCTGCAATTTGTACTTGAATTCCTTTTGTACCTGCTTGTTCAGTTAATTCAATAGCCTTTTTCATTGCTTTTCGAAATGAAACCCTATTCTTTAATTGTCCGGCTATAAATTCGGCGAGAATATTAGGGTGTCCATAAGGGTTTGTAATTCTTGTAAGAGCAATGTTGAGTTTTCAGTTTACACAATTAATTTCTTTTTGTACATCTATCTGCAATTCTTCGATTCTTCGAGGCCCACCTTTACCTTCTAGTAATAATTTTGGGAATCCCATATAGATTATGACCTGAATCAAATCGATTCTTTTTTAAATCTTTATGCATGCAATTCCCTCAACACCAGAGGATATTTGAATATTTTTTTGTACATAATTCTTGATCCAATCTTAGATTTTTTGATCTTCTTGCAGCCCTTCGGAATAATTTTGTGGTTGTGTAAACCAAAGAGAATGATGACCTTGGGTTGCACCAAGTCTGAAACCAAGTGGATTTATTTTTTTTCCCATAATCTCCCAATACTATATATATCATGACACGTCATATCCGTGTATTTATTATTTTTATTTCTCCATACGTTGCCTTTGAAGTATAATATGGCGTATTTGGCTCCTTTATACTTCCTTTTTTATACTTCCTTTACAGATATATCTATTAATCCAATAGTTATATGAAAAACGGGTCTTTTTATCGGATAACTACGCCCTCGAGCTCGAGGTTTTAATTTTTTCACAGTAGTACCCCTTCACGACTTCTGCTTTGCTAATGATTAAACTTGCTTCGTTTAAACCGACATTGTGAATAGCATTTGTTGCTGCAGAATAAACCAATTTAAAAATTGGATAACCCACTCGATAAGGCATAAGTTCGAGTCTCATACGTCTTTCTTCGTATAAATGTCCACAAATCTGATCAATTTCAATTACTCTTTCTGCTTTATTAGTAGAAATACATATATGTTTACTTAAAGCGCATATATATTTCGGTATATGGATTCTTCTTTATCATAAGATTTGCCTCTCGCTAATAAACAATAAGCATCTATATTCACTTTTATTAACTACTCTTATTTTAACGACGAGATCTATTATCATTTTTTGCGTGTCCTCGGAAATTTATAGTAGGTACGAATTCCCCCAATTTATGGCCCACCATACGATCTGTTATATAAATAGGAAAATGTTTTTTCCATTATGTATAGCAATAGTATGGCCAATCATTATGGGTATAATGGTAGATGTTCGGGACCAAGTTATTATTATTTCTTTTTCCGCTTTTGTGTTAAGCTTATTTATTTT